>QRFJ01004118.1:23611-47167 GCA_006176705.1 Cocos nucifera | reverse complement strand
AAGTCTACCTTCTCGTCGATGACTGGCATGAAGCTACAGTGGTGTGTCTGATTCTTTGCCCTGAGGTGCATCGGCAGTTCACCTTGAGGGTGTTATAGTTTGACTACACCATAACTCGGTCTCCTAGCCATTCAAAATCTTAAGGTGTATGTTGGCTATAGCATGTTCATTGTAGGAATTAGATTGCACCAATAAGAGATCTATCTACCTTGATAGATGAGGAGTAGCTCTATGATGATCATGAGAATCAAGTCCATAAGCCTATGGCCATGGTAGAGTGAAATAATAGAAAGAGTTTCTATTAGGGTTTTCATATTGGACTTGACTCGAATGATTAATTCATATGATGGAAATTAGGATTTGATGAGATCACCTTAACCCTAATCCGGTCGGGGCTCAAGATAGAGGAACTTAATCACACAGATAACTACATTGAGAGGTTCATTTTTAGTTCTAATGGGTTGCCCCCATATGCTGCTACGTGTCACTGATAGATTTTGGGAGCAATTAGAATGATTTGGATGATCGATCATACCAGTTATTTGAATCAGAAAAGTTCTGATCCATCGGAAGGTGTTTCGATGATGTCGATGATAGAGATCCTGACATATCCCATTACCATATGGAACTAAATCTAACTGAATCATATAAACAAGGGTTTAGATCTAGATATCATCAATTGGATTAATCCAGTTCAATTGATTTGAATAAGATTCAATTAGGTTCGAGAAAATCATGCTAGCACACAATTGAGCCTAATATTCTCCTTTAACAATCATTAAAGCTTGTCTCGACTAAGCCAAATATATTTGAGCTCACTTAAGAATCTTTACTTGGTCTGACTGAAGCTTGCCCAGATCAGAAAAGGCTTGTCTTAACTTATGAGATAAATTTGAGACAACACCTGCCATTTTCTATCACCTGCTAAATCTTGTCTTCAGACATTGGTCAAACGTTGACCCTAGATACTTCGACATCTGTCCATATATCATGCACCCATAGGAGAGAACTTGGGGACTTGTCCCCTTGCTAAAAAGTAGATCAGCAAGGGGTGCATGCCTAGGGAGGTGTGCATCCCATGAGGATAGAAGATGGAGTCCTATACAGATGGGACTCCAATTGCTTCACGGAATCAAATTAGATGGCGCCAAGAAGACTTGTTTGACCCAGTCTTGGCACCACCTAAGGAGAGTTTTGAGGAACTCTAATCTGATTGGATCAGATGATGTCATCCTATCAATCAAATTTAGATCTGATTGCACAAAGAGTCATGATTGATCGGGATGATGTGGCACTGCATGGCGTAGTAGGATCTATATAAATCCTATCTGCACCAAGAATTTAGTTCTTCTGACTTTAGCCCATGCCACATAGCCCCTCTCCCTCCTTCTCCATGTCATCCTCTGGTCCTCTCTCTCCTCTCCATGCCCAAGAGACTTTGAGCATGAAGAAGGTGCAATCCAAGCAAGTGAAAGGCACAGAAAAAGGAAGAAGGCAGCACTGCTGGAAGAGATAATGACTGTTCTTCAAAAGCTATTTTGAAGATCTTAAAGATCAGATCTAGATCTAATTTTTGGAGGATTGATTGAGAAGGAGAAGATCTTCAGATCCTGCTTGAGTGGATATTGGTAGAGGCCAAGCACTTGCATGGCTACATCCAGAACCTCAAGCAAGCATCATGATCATCATAGGATAATTAGATTATCCAAAATAAAGGTATAATTAAATTAGATTTAATTTATATTTTTATTTTATTATTAGATTAGTAAGATTAGATCTGAGGAGTCTCAGATCTAATTAAGATCTTAGAAATTTTTTTTTGAAATATTCCTTCTGATCTAATCAGATCTGAATGAACCTGACCCAAAAAATAGGTTTTTCCCTTCAACTGGTATCAGAGCCAGGTTCCATAATTCATTAGACTTGATTTAATTTATTTTTGATCTGATAATTATATAATTTTAGATGTCACATTAGTTATATTTAGATCTAAAATTAAAAAATTAAAATTATATAATCTAGATCTAAGATGTATGAGATGGATGACTAGACTAGGAATAGAATTATTCTATGTGTAGTCTGGCATGATCATAATTTTAATTAGATTAATTATAATTTTTAGATATATTTATTTATTATTTTTTGATATTATAAATATTATAATTAGATCTAAAAAGTAGAAAATAAATTTATTTAATTTGTTCATATGAGATATGATAGATGCATGTTTAGACTAGTTGTAGAATGATTCTACAAAATTTTCTAGAATAAATTTTAATTTGATATGATCAAATTTGAATCTTATTTTTTAGATATTTATGAGATAATTTAGATCTAAAAACATGCATAATATGATATATGAGATGTATTCAAGATATGTTTTTAGTTAGATTAATTTTTATATATGTGATATATGATGTAGATCTAATTAGTTTTGTAGATTTATCATGTTTCTGATTAAGGCATTCCTCTTGGCCATTCGGCCATAAGAATGAAGTAAGGCTTAAAGATGTCTCCTCCCATTCGATGGGTTGTTCTTATGGTGTGTAGGGGTGCTGCGCATTCGACCTTAGTCAGAAATCAAAACTTATTTTCTGTAAAACCCTAAATCCTAAAACCCTAAAATTTTATATACATATTTTATTTATAAATCTTAAACTTAATTAAGAATTAAGATTATAAAATATATTAGATCTAAAATTGAGAATTTTTAGATCTAAGATATATTCATAAAATTGGGTTCGGGCTTGGATAGCTCAATTAGGTCTAGCGGTTGATCAAACTGAATCAAGAGTTGGTTAAGTAGGATCAAGAGTACTTAAATTGACCAGTCTAATAGAATTAAGTCTGGATCAAGATCGAGTCACATGAGTGATTGATCAAGTTAAGACCTAATTAGGCTCAGCGATTAAAGTCTAGATTATAGGCTATCCCACTTGATTTTGGCTCAACAATTTGGTGTCTAAGGTAAGTTTGGCAGATACGATCGACTGGTTTTTAATTAAGAGCTACTCGACTCGAATGCATTCTTGTCGAGTTAATGGCATATCCCTTCCACCGATCTCACTTGCCTGACCATGTTTATCGGCCCAGTCCTAATCTAAGGTGGCTAACAATTCGAGCTAATCCATGCCACTAGGTTAGTCATAATGGTTATGGCTATGACAAGTCAAGTTTACAAAATCCTAAGTCAAATCTTTCTAAAAAAAGATTAAGTCTAAGGTCTTCTACCATTATAGATGTGAGGGCCCTTCTTCGGGTTGATTGTTCTCGGCTGATCATAGTGGTTCAATTGCATCGAAAAGATGCAACTATATCTATTAAGCATTGAATGCTACAGACTGGAGAATGGATTGGGCTCAATATTTTGGATATGATGAGAAATCCAATTAGGAATCCAATCTATCCAAATGGTGGGTCTGACTGAACTAAGGATTGGATCAATATTCCAGGCACGGTGAGGTTCATGAATTAGAGACCAAGTCTGGGTGCCCCATGATTAGAGAATCATTAAACAAGAGTTGTTCACTCATTGACTAACCCATCATCGATAACTGTTAGATGAGGAAATGAGTCAGTTGGTGGGATTGCACCACCCACTCAAAATCAATAATTATGGAGATTTTTGCATCTCTACAAAGAAAGTATAAGGATCCAAGAAAATAGTCAAAGTTAATTTATTTAAAAATTAAACTCCTAAATAAATTGATCAAGTCTTAATTATAAAATCTAACTAGAAACTTTGATTCTCTATAAGAAAAAAGAAAAATGTCTGCGTCCAACCCATTAGCCCATAACCTGGACACCCATAGACTGATCGAATCCAATTACAAGGATTGGCTCTAAAACTTCAAAATTATTTTGGGTTTCAAGAAGTTGACTCAT
Organism: Cocos nucifera; assembly: GCA_006176705.1. NCBI lineage: Eukaryota > Viridiplantae > Streptophyta > Magnoliopsida > Arecales > Arecaceae > Cocos > Cocos nucifera. Next base: position 43,282 of record QRFJ01004118.1, on the reverse strand, counting down.
GTATTGGATCAGGATCCTCCATCTTATCAGCTCGCCCGTCTGCTGAATAAAGAGCATCTTTTGACAAATGGATGGATGAAGATAATAAGGCCAAATACTACATGTTGGGCTCGATGTCTGATGAGCTTCAGCACTAACATGAAGATATCAAGACTGCCCACCAAATATTGGCTCACCTATAAGAGTTATTTGGTGAACAGAGTCATGCAGCCAAATATTAGGTCACTAAATGACTATTTAAGGCTAAAATGCATGATGGCCAGTAAGTCCAAGATCATTGTCTGATGATGATCAAGGACTTGGAAGAGCTTGAGAAGCTTGAAGTAAAGTTAGATCAAGATCTGCAAAATGATATAATTCTACAATTCTTGACTGATGCGTATGGGCAGTTCATCATGAACTACTATATGCATAAACTTTAGAATACTCTAGCCGAGCTTATGAATATCTTGGTTACTGCTGAGCTTTTCATGAAAAGTTCTAAAGGCTTAGTACTTGCTATGGAACAAACTTCTTTCAAGAGAAAGTTTTTTGGAAAGAAGAAGATGTCTATAAAAAAGCAGAAGATGGAAGGTAGAAAAAAAAAGAAGGCAGAGCTAAAGAAGAAGGCTACTGACAAAGAAAAGTATTTCCATTATAATACTGATAGCCACTGGAAGCGGAACTGGCCTACATACCTGGCCATCCTAAAAAATAAGAAGGAGACAGGTCCTTCTGGAGGTATGCTTGTTATTGAATCTAACCTTACAATTTTTTCTACATCCAGTTGGATGCCTGACTCTAGTTTTAGTGCTCATTTGTGCACTTTCATGTAGGATCTTGAGGATAGCAGGAGGCTGAGGGACGGTGAGATGATCCTACATGTCGAAAATAGAGCAAGGGTTACTGTTGTGACCGTGGGAATCTACCCTCTTCGACTATCATCTGGCTTAGATTTATTACTTAGGGATTGTTATTATGTGCTTGCTACAAGTAAGAAGTTGATTTCTATTTAATGTTTAGCACAAGAAGGCTATGTAATTAGTTTTCTTAAGGACCAATGTAATATTCTTTATGAAAGAAATAAAATTGCCAGTGGTTTTCTTATTAACCATCTCTATCAGTTTCTTATTGATGTATATGTCTTTAATATCCAACAAAATGTGAATGCCGTAAGATCAAAATGACCCAGGGATAGTCCAAACGATAGGTATCTATGGCACCTAAGGCTAGATCATATAACAGAAGATAGGATTAACAAATTGAAGAAAATCGGGCTATTGAGTCCATTGACTTTCGAGTCTTATCCAATTTATGAATCATGTCTTTATGGCAAAATGACTAAGCTTTCTTTTGTAGAACATGGGGAAAGGACCATGGAACTACTTGCCCTAGTACATACTGATGTGTGTGACCTATTTGATGTGCCGGCTAGAGACAACTTTGGCTACTTTATAACCTTTATCGATGATTTATCTCGGTATAGGCATGTATATCTTATGAGACACAAGTTAGAAGCCTTTGGAAGGTTTGAGTAATTCAGACATAAAGTTGAAAAGCAAACTAAAAAACTCATTAAGGCTCTTCGATCAGATCGAGCAGGTGGATACCATAGTTGAAAATTCCTGGACTATCTCAAGCAAAATGGCATAGTCTCTTAATGGACTCCACCTGGAACACCTCAACTCAATAGGATTTCAGAATAGAGGAACTAGATCCTATTAGATATGGTCTGATCCATGATGAGCTTCATAGACCTTCCTGATTTTCTTTGGGGACATACTCTGTTAACTGCTATATGTTTACTGAATTGGGTTTCCTCTAAAACCATTCCTACCACACCGTATGAGATATGACATGGTAAGAAACCAAGTCTGAGTCATCTTAAAATTTGGAATTGTTCAGATCATGTCAAAAGATAACAAGCGGATAAGTTAGACTATAGATCCTTTAGAGCTCGATTCATAGGATATCCTAAAGAGTCATTAGGATATTATTTCTATATTCTAGAAGACCACAATGTGATTGTGAGTCACATAAAATCTTTTTTGAAAAATAGTTCATTCATGATGGTGGCATTGAAAAGCAGATCAAGCTCAAGGAGAAAATCTCATAAGAGCAATGAGCTAAGAATCCTATGGAACCAAATTAGGTTGAGCCAATACAATCACTACCTCCTCCACCCGTAGATCAAAAAGAGTTTTCCATCCCCCTAAGAGGTACTTAGGTACTATTTTTGAAGAAGTAGAGAAAATATTCCTCATAGGTAATGTGGTTCATGGTGATGATCCCAAAACCTATGATGAGGCAAAATTGGATATCGACTCCAAGAAATGGTTAGAGGCAACGAAGTCAGAAATTGACTCGATGCACTCAAACCAAGTCTGGACCTTGGTAGATCCACCTAAAGGAATAATACCTATTAGATGTACATGGATCTACAAGAGAAAGATTGGTGCAGATGGGAATGTGGAGACATTCAAAGCTAGCTTAGTGGTAAAAGAATATAGTCAGCATGAAGAAATTGACTATCAGGATACCTTTTCATCAGTAGCTATGCTAAAATCTATCCGCATATTGCTTACTATTGCAGTCTATTTTGATTATGAAATATGGCAAATCGATGTGAAAACGACATTCTTAAATGGATACCTTGAGGAAGATATCTATATGGAATAGCCATTAGGTTTCACATCCAGTGATGTTGATCACAAAGTATGCAAGCTGCAAAGGTCAATATATAGACTTAAGCAAGCATCTCGGAGCTGGAATACTCATTTTAATGATGTGATCAAACTATTTGATTTCATAAAAAATGAGGAGAAGCCATGTATTTTCAAAAAGATCAGTGGGAGCGCTATTATCTTCCTCGTACTGTACGTAGATGATATCCTCCTTATTGGGTATGATATTTCCATGTTGACCATAGTTAAAATATGGTTATCTAACGAATTCTTCATGAAGACCTAGGAGAAGCATCCTTTATTCTAGGAATTAAGGTCTATAGAGATAGACCGAATAGGATGCTAGGTCTTTCACAGAAGATGTACATAGAGGAAGTGTTAAAGAGGTTTAGCATGAAAAACTTCAAGAGGAGATTAGTATCCTTCAGACATGGCATTCATCTCTCCAAGAAAATGTGTTCCAACATACCTAAGGAGATTGAACACACGAGCAAGATCCCTTATGCTTCAGCAATAGGGAGCCTCATGTATTCCATGTAATGTACACAACCTGATATAGCCCATGCTGTGAGTGTCACGAGCAGATATCAGTAGAATCCAGATGAAGAACACTGAACTTTAGTGACTATATCCTTAAGTACTTAAGAAGAACTAAGGATATGATGTTGATTTTTGGTAATGGATAACTCCAAGTCCAGGGATATATAGACTCAAATTTTATGTTTGATATAGATGATCGAAAGTCAACATCTGGGAGTCTGTTTGTGTGTAATGGTGGTGCTGTCAGTTGGAAGAGTTCCAAGCAGACAGTGATAGCAAATTTCACCATGAAAGCAGAATACATCACTACGTCAGGAGCTACGAAGGAGGCATTCTGGTATAAGATGTTCATTGCAAAGATCGGAGTGATACCATTGGATGCCATTCCTCTATACTACGATAATAATGGCGCCATAGCCCTTGCTAAGGAGTCGAGGTCTCACTAGAAATCAAAGCACATCAAGCGGTGATACCACCTCATCCACGATTATCTTGAGAAAGGTTACATTTGGGTCAAGAGAGTCAACTCCATAGACAATGTGGTAGATCCATATACAAAGTCATTGGGCTAGCAGAAGATCAAAGCCAACCTTGAGAAGATGGGACCTAGATTTGTAGCCAATTAGCTTTAGGTCAAGTGGAAGTTTGTTAGATATATGTGCCCTAGAAGCCAGATTGGCTGATACTTGTAATACACTTCTAAGAGCAAATTTATAATTTTAACTATAAATATTAAAATGAATTATTTTCTATCATAGTGCATATTTGAAAGTGTCTATGATACATCCCTTGAGTTAATGGTAATAATAGTTCATATTTTCAAGAGTTGAAAATTTAAGAGATGAATTTTCATTATTAACTCATCAAATACTTTCGATCGTAGGATCATCATAAGGATGGTGATTGATTCAGAAGGTTAGTGTATGATCGCTTTTTTTGGATAAATGAGTCTTGAGTCTATGGTGTAGAGACACCGGAGTGAGAGTATAGGTACTCGTTAGAGAATGAAGGCACTAAGCGTGACCACCTCTAGCAGTCATGAGGAAGTCTACCTTCTCGTCGATGACTGCAGTGGTGTGTCTAGTTCTTTGATCTGAGGTGCATCGGCAGTTCACCTTGAGGGTGTTATAGCTTGACTACACCATAACTCGGTCTCCTAGTCATTCAAAATTCTGAGGTGTAAGTTGGCTATAGTATGTTCATTGTAGGAATTGGATTGCACCAATAAGGGATCTATCTACCTTGGTAGATGAGGAGTAGCCCTATGATGATAATGAGAATCAAGTCCATAAGTCCATGGCCATGGTAGAGTGAGACAATAGAAAGAGTTTCTATTAGGATTTTCACATTGGACTTGAATAGAATGATTAATTCATATAATGGAAATTAGGGTTTGACGAGATCACCTTAACCCTAATCCGATTGGAGCTCAAGATAGAGAAACTTAATCACACAGGTAACTGCATCGAGAGATTCATTTTTAGTTCTAATGGGTTGCCACCATATGCTGCTAGGTGTCCTCGATAGATTTTAGAAGCAATTTGAATGATTTGGATGATCGATCATACTAGTTGTCTGAATCAGAAAAGTTCTGATCCATCGGAAGGTGTTTCGATGATGTCGATGATAAAGATCACGATATATCCTATTACCATATGGAATTGAACCTAACTAGGTCATACAAATAAGAGTTTGGATCTTGATATCATCAATTGGATTAACTCAGTTAAATTGATTTGATTAAGATTCAATTAGGTTCAAGAAAATTGTGCTAGCACATGATTGAGCCTAATATTCTCCTTTAACAATCATTAAAGCTTATCTCGACTGAGCCAAATATGTTTGGACTCACTCAGGAATCTTTACTTGGTCTGACTAGAGCTTGTCCAGATCAGAAAAGGGTTATCTTAATTTATGAGATAAATTTGAGATAATACCTGCCATTTTTCATCGCCTGCTAAATTTTGTCTTCAGACATTGGTCAAACATTGACCCTGAACACTTAGACATCTGCCCATGTGTCATGCACCCATAGGAGAGAACCTGAGGACTTGTCCCCCTACTAAAAAGCAGATAGGCAAGGGGTGCACACCTAGGGAGGCATGCACCCCATGAGGATAGAAGATGGAGTCCCATACCAATAGGACTCCGATTGCTTTAGGGAATCAAATTAAATGGCATCAAGAAGACTTGTTTGACGCAGTCTTAGAACCACCTAAGGAGAGTTTTGAGGAACTCTAATCAGATTGGATCAGATGATGTCATACCATCAATCAGATTTAGATCTGATTGCTTAAAGGATCGTGATTGGTCAGGATGATGTGGCACTGCATGGCGCAGCAGGATCTATATAAACCCTATCTGCGCCTAGAATTTAGTTCTTCTGACTTTATCCCATGCCACATAGCCCCTCTCCCTCCTTCTTCATGCCACCCTTTGGTCCTCTCTCTCCTCTCCACGCCCAAGGGACTTTGGTCATGAAGAAGGTGCGATCCAAGCAAGTGAAAGACGCCAGAAAAGGAAGAAGGCAGCACTGCTGCAAGAGACAATGATTGTTCTTCAAAAGCTATTTTGAAGACCTTTAAGATTAGATCCAGATTTAATTTTTGATGGATTGATTGAGAAGGAGAAGATCTTCAGATCCTGCTTGAGTTGATACCGGTAGAGGTCAGGCACTTGCGTGGCTACATCCAGAACCTCAGGCAAGCATCAGGATCATCATAGGATAATTAGATTATCCAAAATAAGGTATAATTAAATTAGATTTAATTTTTATTTTTATTTTATTATTAGATCAGTAAGAGTAGATCTGAGAAGTCTCGGATCTGATTAGAATCTTAGAAAATTTTTTTTAAAATATTCCTCCTGATCCAATCAGATCTGAACGAATCTAACCCAAAAAAATAGGTTTTTTTCTTCATTCTTATGGCGTGTAGGGGTGCTACACATTCGTCCTTAATCTGAAATCAGAACTTTTTTCTGCAAAACTTTAGATCTTGAAACCTTAGGATTTTGATACATATTTTTTTTGTTTATGAACCAAAACTTAATTAAGAATTAAGATTATGAAACTAATTAGATCTAAAATTGAGAATTTTCAGATCTAAGATATTTTCATAAAATTGGGTTCGGGCTTGGGTAGCTCAATTAGGTCTAGCAGTTGATCAAATCGAATCAAGAGTTAGTTAGGTGGGATCAAGAGTGCTTAGAATTGATCAGCCTAGTAGTTGTAAGTTTGGGTCAAGGTTGACTCACAGCCACATGTGATCAATCCAATTAAGACCTAATTTGGCTTCGCGGTTCGAGATAGGATTGTAGGCTAACCCGATTAGTTCGGATTTGATAATTTGGTGTCTAAGATAAATTTGGAAGATGCAACTGATTGATTTTTAATTGGGAGCTATTCGACCTGAACGCGTTCTTATCGAGTTAATGGCATATCCCTTCCACTGGTCTCACTTACCTGGCCATTTGTGTCAACCTAGTTCTGATTTTAGGTGGCTAACAGTTCGAGCTAACCCATGCCACTAGTTTTGTCATAACCATTATGACTGGGTCAAGTCTAAGAGACCTAAATTGAATCTCTCTAAGAAAATATTAAGTTAATTGGTCTTCCACCGTTGTAGATATGTGGGCTCTTCTCGGGGTTGATTATTCTCAGCTAGTTATAGTGGCTCAATTGCATCGAAAAGACGTAACCACATCTATTAGGCATTGGATGCTATGGGTTAGAGGATGGGTTGGACTCAATATTTTGGATATGATGAGAGATCCAATCAAAAATCTAATTCATGCAAATGGTGGGTCTGAATTAACTAAGGAGTGGTTCAATATTTCGGACATGGTGAGATTCATGAATTAGAGACCAAGATTAGGTGCACCATGATTAGAGAATAATTGGATTAGACTTGTCTACTCAGCGATTGACCCATCATCAATAACTATTAGGTGAGATGGTGAGCCAATTGGCGGGACTGCACCATTCACTAGAAATCAATTGATCACGAAGATTTTCGCATCTCTGCCTAGGGAGTGTAGGAAGGAAATCGCGTAGAATTTAAACATGCATTTTCAAAACTTTTTCAAATAAAATAGCATCAGAAGTAAATATTAATCTAAAATTAATACTATATATGTATTGATCATATCAAATAAACCCTACTTAGGATCTAAACATGCTAATATGTGATAGAAGAATAAAATGCATTCGATCAGCAAATCGAATCTGCTGACCGATACGAGTTCAGAACTCGATAACTTTTTATGGATAGCTGATCTCCATGATCTAAATCCATTAAAAGAAGTTATAGTGTTATGCTACAGCTACACACTCGTTCGATCTCTATGGATGGTCCACATGGAGCTCTTGGTCCCGACCAGCTCCATCGGAGTGCTAGCTCCTCATCGGGACATTCGACGGTTGATCATGATCGATCCAATTGATCATGTATTTTTTTATTTTTTAGACACTCTAAAAAATTAGAACACAAATATTGGAGGATGATGAAGAGATTTTTCAAATTTGGTGGTGATTCGATGCTCAAAGCACTCGATCTCTCCACCCGAACCTAGATACCCAAAACTAGGGTTTCACTCGGCCCAAAAACCCTGACACACTAAAAATCCTATCATGCCCTCACTGTGTAGAGTTTTTTTATGAAATAAGTTTTTGTGGAAAGATAACTTTTAGATCTATAAATCCTATTTAGATCATATCTAAAAATTGGATATCCTTAATAATGAAATTCAGAAGAGAAGAGAGGCATGAGGCAAAAGTAAAGTGCTATAGGATCGTGCTCACCTTCACTCTAAAATTCTTTTTGCCCAAAACTAATGCCGAATCACTCTAAAATTTTTACCATATAATTCTAGCCCCTTATTATGCATGCACAAAAATTATAATAATTTATTGATACGAATACCATGGGAAAAGTGCATAAAAAAGATAAGGGTCGAGTGGTTGGGAGGTTTTAACCACTCACTTGAATTCAAAAATCAAATGAGCCTCTTATCTTTATCCAACACCTCCTCCCATGTGTTTAACATGTAGAAGGATTCTCCTTCTATGGGTGCATACTTTTATTTCTCCAAAAATATTCGACAAACAAAAGGGAGGGCGTGGGAATCAGATAAGGTTGGATTGGTTCAACCTCCAACAAACTGAGTTGAATTCAAAACTCAACTTACTTTGAATCGGTCCAACCCTTGGACCAAGTCAAAAGTAGATAAGAGAGGTGGTGTAGAAACTTTTTGGGTGAGATAAAATTTATGTACAAAAAATTTTGGGCGTGGAACAAGAGTTGAAAAGTCAAAAATGGTGGGCGCGTGGGAGAGTTTGGATTCAAACTTTATTTGACTTGGTCCTAATTGGTTTCAACCAAACAAATTAATCTAGACCAAATTAGATCAGATTAAACCCAACCAAATTAGGCTTAGTCTAATCCAATAAAATTTTAATCAAGTTAAAAATTAATTAGATCCAGGTCCTGATTAAATCAGGGTCAAAACTCTCATAGCGATTAGGTCATCTCATGACCTGATCGGGTCAAACCTAATTGCATCAAATTCAATCAAACATTATCGAATTATCATCACTCAATCAAATTGAGCTAATTAGCAATTGAATTACTAATTAATTCCCTAAAAATATTTGAGTCCAAATTGGATGGGTTACTGGACAACAGACTTCCATCAACATGAAACTCCTGAAGAGTGTCAATCCTATAGGACTCTTGAACTCAGTGTCCTAAATAAATGAAACTCACGATCTTAGAGTCCCGACCGGTGGGACTCCTGATCAGAGAGTTCTAGATGAGTAAGACTCAAAGTTCCAATCCAGTGGGACTCTTAGTCATAGAGTCTTAGTCCAGTGGAACTCTTGACCATAGTGTCCTAGGTCATCGAGACTCATGATCAGCCATCAGATCAGGTAGGAACTTCTTATGTGTGTGACCCCATAGGTTCAAATCTTAAGCCGATAGCACAGAAACCAATTTTCTATACCAATCGATATGACCATCTAGCAATGGTACCCGATGTTCGGATAGGTTGAAAAGTCATAATGCAATAATGATGAACCTGTGGAATATGGTTACCGTATAATTCATCCTCTTGATCATAATGCTCAAAAAAATGATCTAGGATTTACTATCAATCCTATAATTCATCCATATTGTATTTCAAAATTTAGCATCTATCATATGGACTACCTCGATCGAGAATTTGCTAAATTAAAATATAGCGATGCACTTGCTCCAACACTTGGAGGGATCAATCAAATCTTGACTCACACACCGATAAGCCAAGTACTTGACAACACCCAGTAGCCTTCCATCATTGAATTAAAAATTTAGGTAATTTGGTATTTAAGTATGCTGAGTTGCTTGCAAGTCACCATGATGGTCTCAGGTCTAAGGGATACTTATACCCATATTCTTCGGGACTAATCTCGATAGAAGAAAAGCTCCAAAGTTCGACACATTTAGTGCAGATGTACCCATATATGTCACTTGTATGCCATGCCAGTGTCTTAACACTCCTTGATTATAAGGACAACCAACCTATATGGCACACAACAACCTATACTCGATAAACATTGTCATCCTAAATAATAATGTATCTTTTGATCATGAACAATTTAAGGACTAAATGACAAATCCTCCATTGTTAATTCTAGATAGTCCTAAGGACTTCATCACAACATCGAAGTTGATTAGAAGTCAATAGAATTTATGATGAAAAATGCCAAAATAACTTTTATTATTTGATAATTTATATATAAGTAGAACAAGTAGCACAACCATCAACAGGTTGACGAGTGGCTTTAGGACATATTCCCAACAATCTTTCACTTGGACTAAAGCCAATTGGTGCAGTATCTAATATCTATCTTTGATTTGAAGTCGTTGAACTCTTTCACCGCAATAGCTTTAGTGAATGGATCGGCCAAGTTCTCCTTTCCATCGATCTTCTAAAGGTCGACATCACCTCGATCCATAATTTCTCAGACAAGATGGAAGCAGCGTAGAATATGCTTCGTCTATTGGTGTGCCTTAGGTTTCTTCGCTTGAGCAATGGCTCCAGAGCTATCGCGATAGAGCAGAACTGGACCATCAAGGAAGGGTGCTACTCCAAGCTCGGTGATGAATTTTCTCATCCATACCGCTTCTTTGGCAGCATCTTATGCAGCAACATACTCTACCTCACAAACTGAATCGATTGTAGTGTGCTACTTGGAACTCTTCCAATAGATGGCCTCATCATTAAGGGTGAATATGTATTCCGACACACTATTGCTATTATCATGATCAGACTAAAAACTGGAGTCTATGAAGCCCACCAGTTTCAAGTCCGATTTATCATATACAAGCCACTGATCCTTAGTATTTCTTAAATACTTTAGGATGATTTTAACAACCATCCAGTAGTTCTCCCCTAGATCAGATTGGTATCCACTCACTATCCCTAATGAGTATGCCACATCTAGTCGTATACATGTCATGGCGTACATAATAGAACCCACTATCGAAGCATGTGGTATTCTACTCATATGCTCTCTTTCTAGAAGTATTGTCAGACAATCCCTCTTTGAAAGAAAAATTTCATGGCCTATCGGTAGATAGCCTTTCTTGAAATTCTTCATGCTGAATCGTTTCAGCACAGTATCAATGTATGTAGACTGGGACAATCCAAGCAATCTTTTAGATCTATCTATATAGATCTTCATCCCTAGAAAATAGGTGTTAGATATATATGCCCTAGAAGTCAGAATTGGCTGACACTTGTAATACACTTCTAGGAGAAAAATTATAATTTTAACTATAATTAATAAAATAGGTTATTTTCTATCACATATGTGTATTTAGTGTCTGTGATACATCCTTTGAGTTAATGGTAATGATAATTCATATTTTCAAGAGTTGAAAATTTAAGACATGAATAATCATTATTAACTCATAAAATGCTCCCAACCATAGGATCATTACGAGGATGGTGATTGATCCAAAAGATTGGTGTACAATCACTTCTCTTTTTAGTAGATGAGTCTTGAATCTATGGTGTGGAGATACCAAAGTGAGAGTACAGGTACTCGTTAGAGAATGAGGGCATTGAGCGTGACTACCTCGAGTAGTCATTAGGATGTCTACCTTCTCATCAATGACTGACTCGATGCTGTAGTGGTTTGTCTAGTTCTTTGATCTGAGGTGCATCGGCAGTTCACCTTGAGGGTGTTATAGTTTGACTGGTCTAGCCATTCGAAGAGAATAGCATGTTCCTGATTGCATCCTGATACCTGTCCAAATGAAGGGAAATCCTGATTTCCCGGTCCAGGTTCGTCCAGATCTGATTAGATCAAGAGATATATTTCAAAAATTTTCTCTTGATCTTAATCAGATCTTGATATGTTTCAGATCTGATTCTTATTATTTTAATAAATAAAATAAAATAAGATAAATTAAATCAAATTTAATTTACCTGATTTGGGTAATCCTATTACCCTGTAGATGATCCTGATTGCAGCGGAAGGTTCTGGATCTTAGCCACGCAAGCGCCTGGCCTCTACCGGTATCCACTCGGGTTGGATCTGGAGAACCTCTTCTTCTCTATCACACCTCCAAAAATCAGATCTGGATCTGATCTGGAGGATCTTCAAAACTCTTTTGAAGATCTGCAGTCGTCCTTTTGCAGCAGCGCAGCCTTCTTGCTTTTGATCGCCTTTCCTTGATCTGAATCGCACCAAACTAAGTCCAAAACACTTTTGGACGTGGAGAGCAAGGGGAGAAGAGAGTATGGCATGGAGAAGGAGGGGAGAGGCAGCCTTGGACGTGGGAAATCTCTATTCAATTCAAGACTTAGGATTAGGGTTGGGCGCAGGGTCTTATTTATAGACCTAAGCTTGTGATCCAACTCCTCTTCCTCTCAACCAATCACAACCCTTTGTGAAATCAGATCTAAATCTGATTGGTTGAAAAAGAGACCCCTGGATTCCTCCTTAGAGGGCGCCTAAGACCAGTCAAACTGGATTCTTAGTAGAACTCTGATTGGAATCCTAAAGGGAGGTGGAGTCCTTGTCCAACAAGGACTCCTAGGCGCCTCCTACTTGGGCTCACGCCACCCTTGGCGTGCGCCCTTCTCCTTGCCAGGTTCTGGCAGGGGGACAAGGCCCCCACCAGCTCTCCAATAGGTGCATGACATGTGGTCAAAAGTCAAAGGGTCAATGGTCAACGTTTGACCAGTCAAAGGTAGACTTTTGACCAAAGTCAAAGAACAAGAAATGGCAGGTGACCAAAAATGGCAGGTAATGTCTTACAAATAAGACAACCTATTCTGACTTGGACAACCTCCAGTCAGACCATATGAAGGCCTCTGATTGAGCACAAACTCCTTTGGCTCAGTCAGGACAACTTATTTATGATAGTAAAAGAAGAACGTTAGGTTCAATCGAGTGCTAGCACGATTTCCTTGAACCTAATTGAATCTCATTCAGATCAATTGAACTAGATCAGTTCAATTGATGATCACCAGATTCAAACCCTTGTTTGTGTGACCCAGTTAGGTTCAGTTCTGTATGGTAATGGGATATGTCATGATCTCTATCATAGACATCATCGAAACTCCTTTCGATGGATCAGAACTCTTCTGATTCGAACAGCTAGAATGATCGATCATCTAAATCATTCTAATTGCTCCCAAAATCCACCAGTGACACCTAGCAGTATATGGTGGCAACCCATCAGAGCTGAATGCGAACCTCTTGGTGCAGCTACCTGTGTGATTAAGTTCTTCTATCTTGAGCCCCGATCAGATTAGGGTTAAGGTGAACTCGTCAAACCCTAGTCTCTGTCATATGATGTAATCATTCGATTCGAGTCCAATGTGAAAATCTAAATAGAAACTCTTTCTATTATTTCACTCTACCATGGCCATGGATTTCTGGACTTGATTCTCATGATCATCATAGGGCTACTCCTCTACCACCGAGGTAGATAGATCCCATCTTGATGCAATCCAGTTCCTACAATGAACATGCTATAGCCAACATACACCTCAGGGTTCCATATGGCTAGGAGACCGAGTAATGGTGTAGTCAAACTATAACACCCTCAAGGTGAACTGCCGATGCATCTCAGGTCAAAGAACCAGACACACTACTGCAGCATCGAGTCAGTCATTGACGAGAAGGTAGACTCCCTAATGACTACTCGAGGTGGTCACGCTCAGTGCCCTCGTTCTCTAACGAGTACCTGTACTCTCGCTCCGGTGTCTCCACACCGTAGACTCAAGACTCATCTACTAAAGAGAAGCGATCGTACACCAACCTTCCGGATCAATCACCATCCTCGTGATGATCCTATGGTCGGGAGCTGTTTATGAGTTAATAATGATTATTCATGTCTTAAATTTTCAACTCTTGAAAATATGAATTATCATTACCATTAACTCAAAGGATGTATCACAGACACTAAATACACATGTGTGATAGAAAATAACCCATTTCATTAATTATAGTCAAAATTACAATTTTGCCCCTAGAAGTGTATTACAAGTGTCAGCCAATTCTGGCTTCTAGGGCACATATATCTAACAATCTCCCACTTGTCCTAAAGCCAATTGGCTACAAGTCTAAGTCCCATCTTCTCAAGGTGGGCTTCGATCTTCTGCTGGCCCAACGGCTTTGTAAGTGGGTCTGCCACATTATCTGTGGAGTTGACTCTCTTGACCTCAACGTAACCTTTCTCAAGGTAATCGCGGATGAGATGGTATCACCGTTTGCTTGGAACTCTTCCAGCACAAACAGTCTGCCAGATGTCGACTTTCGATCATCTATATCGGACATGAAGTCCGAGTCTGTGTATCCCTGAACTTGGAGTTCTCCATTACCAAAGACCAACATCATATCCTTAGTTCTTCTCAAGTACTTAAGGATACATTTCACAGAAGTCCAGTGTTCTTCACCTGGATTTGACTGATATCTGCTTGTGACACTCACAGCATGGGCTATATCAGGTCGTGTACATAGCATGGCATACATGAGGCTCCCTATTGCAGAAGCATAAGGGATCTTGCTCATGCGTTCTATTTCCTCAGGTGTGCTGGGGCACATCTTCTTGGAAAGATGAATACCATGTCTGAAGGGTATTAATCCCCTCTTAGAGTTTTCCATACTAAACCTCTTTAGTACTTCCTCTATGTACATCTTCTGTGAAAGTCCTAGCATCCTATTCGGTCTATCCCTATAGACCTTAATTCCTAGAATAAAGGATGCTTCACCTAGGTCTTTCATGGAGAATTCCTTAGGACAACCACATCTTGACTGATGTCAACATGGGAATATCATTCCCAATAAGGAGGATGTCATCCACGTACAATACGAGGAAGACAACAGCGCTCCCACTGACCCTTTTGAAAACACATGGTTCCTCTTCATTTTTGATGAAACCAAACTTTTTGATCACATCATTGAAACGAGTGTTCCAGCTCCGAGATGCTTGCTTAAGTCCATATATGGACCTTTGCAGCTTGCAAACCTTGTGATCAGTATCACTGGATGTGAAACCTAGCGGCTGTTCCATATAGATATCTTCCTCAAGATATCCATTTAGGAATGCCGTTTTCACGTCCATTTGCCATATTTCATAATCGAAATAGGCTGCAACAGCAAGCAATGTGCGGATGGATTTTAGCATAGCTACCGGGGAAAAGGTATCCTGATAGTCAATGCCTTCACGTTGACTATAACCTTTTGCCACCAGTCTAGCCTTGAATGTCTCCACATTCCCATCTGCACCAATCTTTCTCTTGAAGATCCATTTACACCCAATAGGTACTATACCTTCTGGTGGATCTACCAAGGTCCAGACTTGGTTTGAGTGCATCGAGTCGAATCTTCTGACTTCATTGCCTCAAGCCATTTCTCGGAGTCGATATCTGATATCGCCTCGTTGTAGGTTTTGGGATCATCACCATGAGCACCATTACCTATGAGGAACATTTCCTCTACATCCTCTGAAATAATACCTAAGTATCTTTCAGGGGGACGGGAAACTCTTTCCGATCTACGAGGTGGAGGAGGTAGTGTTCTTATTGGCTCAACCTGATTTGGTTCCACTTGGTCCTTAGCTCTTTCTGCTTGTGAGACTTTCTCATCAAGCTTAATCTGCTTTCCAATGCCACTATCTTGAATAAACTATTTTTCAAGAAATATGGCATGTCGACTCACAATCACATTGTGGTCTTCTGGAATGTAGAAATAGTATCCTAATGACTCTTTAGGATATCCTATGAATCGAGCTCTAAAGGACCTAAACTCTAACTTGTCCGCTTGTTGTCTTTTGACATAAGCCGGACAACCCCAAATTCTGAGATGACTCAGACTTGGTTTCTTACCGTGCCATATCTCATACGGTGTGGTAGGAACGGTTTTAGAGGGAACCCTATTCAGTAAATAGATTGAAGTTAATAATGAATGTCCCCAAAGAAAATCTGGGAGGTCTGTGAAGCTCATCATGGATCGAACCATATCCAATAGAGTCCGATTTCTCCGTTCTGAAACCCCGTTGAGTTGAGGTGTTCCTGGTGGAGTCCATTGAGAGACTATGCCATTTTCCTTAAGATAGTCTAGGAATTCCCGGCTAAGGTATTCACCTCCTCGATCTGATCGAAGAACCTTAATGGGTTTTCCAGTTTGTTTTTCTACTTCATGTCTGAATTCTTTGAACTTTTCAAAAGGCTTCAGACTTATGTCTCATAAGATACACATACCCATACCTAGACAGATCATCGGTAAAGGTAATGAAGTAGACAAAATTGCCTCTAGCCGGCACATCGAATGGGCCGCACACATCAGTATGTACTAGGGCAAGGAGATCTGTGGCCCTCTCCCCATGTCCAACAAAAGGGAGTTTAGTCATTTTGCCTTGAAGACAAGATTCACAAGTTGGATATGACTCAAAAGTCAATGGACTCAATAGCCCATTTTTCTCCAATTTGTTAATCCTATCTTCTGCTATATGACCTAATCTCAGGTGCCATAGATATCTGTCGTTTGGACTATCCCTAGGTCGTTTGGCATTCACGTTTTGCTCGATAGTTAAAACAGGTACATCAATATGCAACTGATAAAGACCATTAACAAGGAAACCATTTGCAATTTTATTTCTTTCATAAAGAATGTTACAATGGTCCTTAAAGAAGGTGATCACATAACCTTCTTGTGCTAAGCATGAAACAGAAATCAAATTCCTGCTAGCTGCAGGCACATAATAACAGTCTTTTAAAACTAAGTCTAAACCAGATGGTAATCGCAGAGGGTATGTTCCCACGGCTACTGCAGCAACTCTTGCTCCATTACCGACGCGTAGGATCATGTCTCCATCCCTCAGCCTCCTGCTATCCTCAAGACCCTGCATAGAAGTGCACAGATGAGCACTAGAACCAGAGTCAAGCACCCAACTGGATGCAGAAGAAACCGTAAGGTTAGACTCAATAACGAGCATACCTCCAGAAGGACCTTCCTTCTTGTTCTTTAGGGTGGCCAGGTAAGTAGGGCAGTTCCGCTTCCAATGGCCGTCGCTGTTGCAATGGAAACACTTTCCTTTGCCATCGACCTTCTTCTTCGGTTCTGCCTTCTTCTTCTTTGATCCTTCTACCTTTTGCTTTTTCACAGACTTCTTTTTCTTTCCATAAGACTTTCTTTTGGAAGAAGTCCGTTCCATAGCAAGAACTGAGCCTTTAGAACCTTTCATAGAAAGCTCAGCGGTAACCAGCATATTCATCAACTCGGCCAAGGAATTTTGAAGTTTATGCATGTGGTAATTCATGATGAATTGCCCATATGCATCAGTCAAGGATTGCAGAATAATATCATTCTGCAAATCCAAGTCCAACTTCACACCGAGCTTCTCAAGCTCTTCCATGTCCTTGATCATTGTCAGACAGTGATCTTGGACTGACTGCCCATCACGCATCTTAGCCTTAAAAAGTCATTTCGTGACTTGATATTTGGCTGCGCGACTCTGTTCACCAAACATCTCCTGCAGGTGAGCCAACATTTGGCGAGCAGTCCCGATATCTTCATGTTGGCGCTGGAGCTCATCAGACATCGAGCCCAACATGTAGTATCTGGCCTTATTGTCTTCGTCAATCCATTTTTCCAGAGACGCTCTCTGTTCAGTGGATGGACGAGCTGGTAAGGTGGGAGGGTCCTGGTCCAAAACATGTGTTAACTTCTCTGAACCCAAAACAATTTTGTAGTTCCTGAGCCAATCTTTATAATTGGGTCCAGTCAGTCTATGTGTGTCTAGGATACGTGCCAGTGGGTTGGACGCAGACATTTTCCTGTAGAGAGTCAAAGATTCTAGTTAGATACTGTAATTTTGACTTGACCAATTTGTTTAGGGATTTTATTTTTAAACAAATTAGCTCCCACTATTTTCTCGGATCCCTACACTCCCTCTGTAGAGATGCGAAAATCTCCGCGATTGATGATTTCTAGTGGGTGGTGCGGTCTCACCAACTGACTCATCACCTCACCTAACAGTTATTGGTGATGGGTTAGCCAATGAGTGAACAACTCTTGTTCAATGATTCTCTAATCATGGTGCACCCAAACTTGGTCTCTAATTCATGAATCTCACCGTATCCGGAATATTGATCCACTCCTTAGTTAAGTCAGACCCACCATTTGCATAGACTGGGTTCCTAATTGGGTCTCTCACCGTATCCGGAATATTGAGCCCAACTCATCCTCCAGCCCATAGCATCCAATGCCTAATAGACATGGTTGCGTCTTCCCGGTGCAACTGAGCCACTGTATCCAGCCGAGAACAATCAACCCCGGGAAGGGCCCGCACGTCTACAATGGTGGAAGACCTCGGACTTAATCTTTTCTTAGGGAGAATTGATTCAGGTCTCATTAAACTAGACTTGGCTTAGTCATAACAATTATGACTAACCTAGTGGCATGGGTCAGCTCGGATTATTGACCACCTCAGATCAGAACTGTGTCAACAGATATGGCCAGGTAAGTGAGACCGGTGGAAGGAATATGCCGTTAACTCGCACAAGAACGCATTCAGGTCGAGTAGCTTCCAATTAAAAACCAGTCGGTCGTCTGTGCCAAACTTACCTTAGACACCAAATTGTTGAGTCAGAACCAATTGGGTTAGCCTACAATCCAGACTCTAACCTCTGAGCCTAATTAGGTCTTGCTTGATCGTGACTCGATCTTGACCCAGACTTAATCCTATTAGGCTGGTCAATTTAAGCATTGTTGATCCCATCTAACCAACTCTTGATTCGGTTTGATCAACCGCTTAGACCTAATTGAGCTACCCAAGCCCGAACCCAGTATTATGAATATGTCTTAGATCTGAAATTCTCAATTTTAGACCTAATTAATATTCCATAAACTTAATTCTTAATTAAGTTGGGTTCATAAACAAAATATGCACAATAAATCCTAGGGTTTCAGGATCTAGGGTTTTGCAGAAAGTAAGTTTTGGGTTTCTGATTAAGGACGAACACGCAGCACCCCTACACGTCATAAGAACACCCCATCGAATGGGAAGAGAGGGCCTTTAAACCCTTCTTCGTTCTTATGACCGGACGGCCAAGAGGAACGCCTTAATCAGGAACATGTAAATCTACAAAACAGTTATAGATCTATATCATATATCTCATATACAAATTTAGATCTAATCAAGGCATATTTTGCATACATCTCATGTATCAAATCATGCATGTTTTCAGATCTAAATTATCACATAATAATCTGAAAAAATTAGATTTAAATTGATCTAATCAAAATAAATTCTAATCTAGACAATTATGTAGAACTATTCTACAACTAGTCTAGTCATGCATCTATCATATCTCATATGATATTTAAAATTAAATAATTTTTATTTGCTGTTTATCAGATGTTATTATAACACTTATAATATCAGAAAATAGTAAATAAGAAGATCTAAAATATGATTTAATCAGATTAAATCAAAGACATGCAAAACTATTCTATAGAACTATTCTATTCTAGAACTAGTCATGCATATCTTCATGTTCTTAGATCCAAATCATTTAATTTTAATTTTTCTGATTTCAGATCTGATCACATCTCATGTGACATCTGAAATCACATTTATTTTCTAATTAAAATAAAATTAAAATCAGATCTAAACAATTTTAGAACCATGGCTCTGATACCAGTTGAAGGGAAATCCTGATTTCCCGGTCCAGGTTCGTCCAGATCTGATTAGATCAAGAGATATATTTCAAAAATTTTCTCTTGATCTTAATCAGATCTTGATATGTTTCAGATCTGATTCTTATTATTTTAATAAATAAAATAAAATAAGATAAATTAAATCAAATTTAATTTACCTGATTTGGGTAATCCTATTACCCTGTAGATGATCCTGATTGCAGCGGAAGGTTCTGGATCTTAGCCACGCAAGCGCCTGGCCTCTAC
>QRFJ01004118.1:0-22611 GCA_006176705.1 Cocos nucifera | reverse complement strand
CATCCAATATATATAGGAAAAGAAGAGTCCTTGTTTAGGTCAAATACCAAACAAGGAAAGATCAAATAGGGCAAGTCAAGGGGCGCCCAACTCTTGGGCGCTTGGGCGCCCCTCTCCAATATTTTTGGCATGTACCAGCAAGGATGGGTTGGGCGCCCCTCTCCACTATTTTTGGCATGTACCAGCAAGGATGGGCACACAAAAAAGGGCCTTTCTCACATGGAATAAGAGAGAAAATAATAGGAAGAGGGGGCGGCACCTATTGGGAAGAGTTTAGGTTTGTTAGGACTCTATATCATATAATCCAAAATAAAAACAAACTCCCTCTTAGACTTGGTCCTCCACCCA
This sequence comes from Cocos nucifera, assembly GCA_006176705.1. Lineage (NCBI taxonomy): Eukaryota > Viridiplantae > Streptophyta > Magnoliopsida > Arecales > Arecaceae > Cocos > Cocos nucifera. Next base: position 22,263 of record QRFJ01004118.1, on the reverse strand, counting down.
ATTACCATATGCGAAAGAGAGAGAGAGAGAGGGGGGGCATGCATAAAGACTAGGGAGAAAGGGATTTGTCACATAAAATAAGAGAAGAAATAAGGCATGGGGCATGGAGGGCTAAGGTGGCACAAGGTGGAATCCTAGTGTTACTAGGATTTTATCTATGACTTGGTCAAACATGGTTTCTCAAATCAAATTAAATTAAAAATTAAGTTAATCAAATTAAATTAGATTCTAATCTAATTAAAAATTTAATTAAATTAGATTAAATTTAATTTAATTTTGATTTAATTTTTTAATTAAATTAGAAAATTGGGTTGACCTAAGTCCTAGTTGAACTAGGACTAGTTTTTTCTTGCACTTGGCTTATCCAATAAGCCAATTGAACTTGATCCAATCAAGTACAAACTAAATCTAATTAAATTATATTTAACTAAATTTAATCTCAGTCTTTTGGCTTAATCAAATTAATCCAATTAGCAATTGAATTGCTAATCAATCCTCCTGCAATGCTTGCACTAGGTTAAACATCAATCGTATTGATTGTTTAAGCCTAGAACGATTCTCAATCATTGATCAACCATCCAATCAGATCATGAGCTTTAATGTATGTCACCTCATAGATCGAAACCTAAGCTGGTAGCATAAGAATAAATTTCTGTACCAATTGAAGTGACCATCTAGCAATGGTATCCGACGGTCGGATAGGTCGAATGTATAGAACAACATCCTTAGAATCCATGCGGATAAAGTTTCCATATAATTCATCACCTTGACCAAAATGCTTGTAGGACACCTTAGAGTTCAATTGTCAACTCTGATCAGGTTGTCTACATTATAGTTCAAAATATCAAATCCATCTGATGGATTATCTTGGTCAAGGTTTTGCTATATTGAAATATAGTGATACATTCTTCTCCAACTCTTGAAGTGGTCAATTCCATCTTGATCATACTCTGACTTCATAAGTACTTGACTGTACATAGAAGTCTTTTATTACTAAATTAAAAATTTAGTTAGTCCAATACCAAAGCACAGTGAGTTGCTTACAAGTCACTAAGGCGATCTCAGGTCTAAGGAATACTTATACCTATATCCCATTAGAGACATTCTAGATAATAGAATACTGTGGAGTTGGTCATGTTCAATAATGATGTACCCATACATCTCATCTGTATGCCATATTAGTATCTCCATACTCCTTGGTTAAGAGGACAATCAATCCATATGACATATAATGATCTATGCTCGATAGACGTTGTCATCCTAATTAATAGCCTATCATTTGGTCGTAAATAGATTTAAGGACTAATCGATAAATCCTCTCTTTACTGAAGCTAAGTAGTCCTAAGGACTTCATCACAATAATAAAGTTCGTTAGAAGATGAATACTTTATGATAAAAAATATCAAAAATATATTTTATTTATTAATGAATTAATTACAGATATAATGTAGCTCAATTATCAACAGGTTGATGATTGACTTTGGGATACATTTTCCAACATAGCCTTCAATGGATAGTTTTGCAATGGCTATTTTTCAACCTCAATGACTATTTCAGAGCTCCCAACGGCTAGAACTTTAACTCCAACCATCTCCAACGATATTTTAGAAGGTGAAGAATCAATTGGGAAAAAAGATCAAGGGATTTAATGAGAGATTCTTTAATTTTGGATGAGGAACATTGAATATCCAAAGAAAAAAAAGAAAGAAAAATTGTGCATAGATTTTAGTGAGCATTCAAAGTAAGCTTCTCCAACATCTTGCACATTCTCTCAAGCATAATTCAAAGAAAAGCCAAGCTTCAATTGAGCAAATCATCATCTTCTTTCTTGAGATTTGAAGAACTTAAATTCTGTTCTTTATATTATGCTGAATCTTTGCTTGTAATTTTTCATTTCTTTATAAGTTTCTTTGAGGAAAGAAATTTGAGGATTAGGCCCATCCAAGCTCGAAATTGGACATTATAGATTTTGGTTGATGAGCCCGAAAAATCAACTAGATTGTTAGTGAACTCGAAAAACTAATAGTGTTAGATTTTGGTTGGTGCTCCTGTGAAAACTAACTAGATTTATTTATGAGCTTGGAAAATAAATACACTATAATCAAGAGTAGATTTTAGTAGAAATCCCAAGAAAAGCTTGGGAAGTGGACGTAGGAGTAGGTTGCTCCGAATCACTATAAAACCTTATGTGTTTGTGTTGTGTTTTTAATTCCTGCTTTACTTGCTTTATTATTTGCTTAGATTAACTTTCAAATTCCTTCATAGCATTTGCTTATCCAAAAATCATTGCTGCTTATATTATTTATATTTCAACCACACCACTTAAGTTAAAGTCAAAGCACATACTTGTTTAGAAAGCAGATTCGGTTAAAATTTTAAAAGAACCCAATTCACCTTTTCTTCTTGGGTTGCTATCTCTAGGCAATAATTGGTATTAGAGCAGATGCTCTGTTATTGATTATGGACCTTACCATCAAGGGCAAAAGATCTAATGGCAACCCCATTTGGTTCATTATTTGTTGAGGATCAATCCACATCTAGACCACCACTATTTAATGGCATAAATTATACATTTTGAAAAGCTAGAATAAAAATTTTCATACAAGCTTTAGATTATGACATGTGAAGAGTTATAACTAGAGGACCACACACACCCATAATTGAAATTAATGGTATGTCTGTTCCTAAATCGAAAAAGGATTGGGATGATTTTGATAAGAAGATGGCTCAATTAAATGCCAAAGCCATCAATATTATTTATTGCTATCTTAATGTATAAGAATTTAATAGAATATCCACTTGTATATCAGCAAAGAAAATTTGGAAAAGATTGGAAGTGACTAATGAGCGAACAAGTTAAGTAAAAGAGTTCAAAATTAATTTGCTTGTTCATAAATATGAAATATTTAAAATAAAAAAATATGAGTCAATTTTTGAAATGTTTTTCAAATATACTGATATTATTAATGCTCTAAATGGTTTCAACAAAATCTTTACTAACTATGAACTTGTTTGCATGGTTTTAAGGTCTTTGCCAAAGGAATGGAAAGTAAAGGTGATAGCCATACAAGAAGCAAAAGATCTAACCAAACTATCTCTAGAAGAATTGATGGGTTCACTCATGACTCATGAGTTGAACTTGGCTTAAAAAAATGAAGAAGAAGAGCCAAGAAAGATGAAGACCATCACCTTCAAATCCATTGCACAACATGAAGAAAGTGATAAATCGAAAGAAGAAGAAGATGAAGAAGAGAGTGAAGATGATGATGTGGACATAGAGCTACTTGCAAGTAAATTCATGAAGTTTCTCATAAAGAAAACTATGAAGAAGAAAGAAAAGGAACAAGAAAAAGAAAGAAAGAATGTTGCTTGTTACAATTGTAATAAGAGGGTTCACAACAAGTTGGATTGCCCCCTATCCAAAAAATATCCCAAAAGGACCAAGAAAAGAGCTATGCTAGGAATTTGGGATGATAGTAATACTTCAAGCTCGAATGAAGAAGAGGAAGCAAAAAATCTGTCTCACGACCATTGAGGATGAGGTAAAATCTAAAAACTCTTCCAAGTTCACATTCGATGAATTATTTGAAGCCTTTAATGATTTAATAGATGAATATAAAAAACTAAGACTGAATAATAAGGAAGTTCAAAAATCCAATCTCACTTTGGCTGAAGAAAAAAATAAAATCTTATATGAAAAAGAAGAATTTTTGAAAGAAATAAATTCTTTAGCTAAAGAAAAGGATGTACTTTTTAAATCTGAAAAATGTTTAGTTGTAGAAAATATTAAGTTGAAGGAGGAATTCAAAAAATCAAAACTCTACATTGAAGAGAAAGAAAAATTATTAGAAGAAAAAAAATCTCTTATAAAAGAAAATAAAAAATTAAGAAAAGAGATTGAAAACTTGAAATCCATGCTTGAGAAATTTACTATTAGATCTCAAAAGCTTCAAGCAATTTTAAATAATCAAAAAATTATTTTCAAGAAAGTTGAAATTGGATATAATTCTTTAAGAAAATAAAAATTTATTAAGAATATGTTCACTAAATCTTCAACTGAAAATCACTCTATTAGATACTTTAAATGTAATAAAGTTGCCCATAAAATTTTAGAATGTTATATTAAAAGAATTGGCCAAACTTTAATCAAATAAATTTGGGTTCCAAAAGGAATCATGTGCCCTAATATCCATGGATCCAAGATGACTTGGGTACTAAAGATTAGCAAATGACTTTTCAGGTTCACCAAGGGTCCAATGGAATGAGAAGAGAAAAATTTTATGGATAGATGCCTTGAGAATGAAATTAGATGGGTGATGATGCTTGATAAAATCTAAATTTTTCTCACATCATGCCATTATTATTTAGTAAATATATTTTAATTATTAATTAGCATAATTATTGAGTATATTTGATTGATTTTGATGATTTTATTGTTGCTTAAAATGATCATACTCCATGACTTGAATATTTTGATGTATTGCTTTAAACTAGTATATCATTTTGATTGTTTGTTTTTATGCTTATATTCTTATCCTAAATTCAGCATACTTGTTCAATTTCTTGTACCATATTAATTATCATTTCTTAAAAAACTTACAATGGAATAAGCATGATTAATTTTTGATTCCCCCAAATGGATTTGAATATCTTTCTTGATTATCGATTTGATTGTCTTTTCTTATCTTAAAATAGAATTTATTGATGAACATTCATACTTTATTCTAATTGAATGATTTTGAAATTTGAATTTGTCAAATAGTTGTCTTGAATCTTTTGAAGTTGATATCTAATAAAATATTTTAAGAAAGTTATCATTTAAAGCTAAATATTTAAAGAGAGGACTTCGGTTTTAAGTAATTGATGTCAAACAACTTATTAATTGTCATGTATTTAATTGATTTATCTTTCGGCAAAAAGAAAAAATATTTTTTTATTTCAAATCTGATTTTACATAGCTATATATTTGATATGATGTTATTTGAAATAAATTCAAAAATTCATATCTTTTCTAAACCTGATTGCTTGATATTTCTTAAGAAAAGAAAGAGATAATCCTTTTGAAGAATAACTATTTTTTTTTTTATGATTTGCCTTGACTAATTTGCTATTGTCAATTCAAATTAATTTATCATTCCAAATCCATAAAATTATTTGATTTGAATCAATTCATCTTTATCAATTTAAAACTAAAATCATTGGTATCAAGCTGAATTTACAAATTGACCTTTAAGTGATATTAAATTATTAAGAAAATCATGATTTAGTCCAAATTTTAATTTAATTGGTATCAAGAAAATCTTTCAAAGAAATGATTTTGTTTGCTAAAGTAAGGAGGAGAAAAGTTGTAAGCTAAAATAATCAAGCCAAAATTATGAAAAATAAGGAGAGACAATGTTATTGAAATATTAAAGAAAAATGAATTCTTAATATCTCCAAAATAAGAAGAGAAATGCCTTTTATCTTAATTTGATTGAACATTTTGATCTAAAGCTCTCAATCAATTAATTTATGAACTTCTTAGATTGAGCTTTCATATATTTATTCAAATTGATATGCATGACTTAATTGCTCTATCTTATTTTTAAAAAATTAGTCAGAGTTAAATTAAATTTAAAAATATATTCTTACTCCAAGAAATAAATTTTTAAACTCAATTTTGAAACTCATTTAAGAATTCAAATTTAATTTTAAATTTCTGTTGTGCTTTACAAAATTCTTTTGAATTACTTGTTTTGAAATAATTTTCACTCAAAGCAGCAAATTTAAAAATATGACTATCTTTTGCTTTGATACTATTTATTTTACTTTGCTCGATTCATATCTGATACATATCATTTCAAACTTAATTGATTAAAATTTCTTAAGAAAAGGATTGATTGAGTACTAAAGTGCATGTTAAACTTGATTTGATGATTAAATTCTTCGAAAAGCTCTATTATCCTTAAAGCTTAAAAGTGCATATTTAAAAATTTGATTAAAAAAATTATATTTATTCAAAAAGGGGGAGAGCCTTTATTATTTAAATTCAAGCTATGTTTTTTGAATGGAAAGTTATATTTATTTAAAAAGGGCAGATGACTTTTTTTATTTGACTTTATAAACTTGATACATCTCTCAATTTAATTTCTTGATGTTGATTTTAATGATTTTTCTTGTTTCTTCCCATGAGCTTTTTGATGTTGTCAAAAAGGGGGAGAAGTACGTTGAGTATATGCTTGAAGAATTGATGCTTAAAGGTTTTGATGTTTGTACCTTGGTGCTCAAAGTTGAATTGAAAAATGATCTTAATGAGTATATAATATTTGTGAAAGTCTTTTATGAAGTATGCATTTATATTTGTGTATATTATTACTTCATAATTTATACTAGTCAATTTATTGAAATACATTAAATTTTATTTTTATGCATATACTCAAAGTTTTGCCATCATCAAAAATGGGGAGATTATTAATTCCTTGATTGATTTTGATGATTGCCAAACTTTGAGTGTTTGAGTATTTAACTATGTGTTTCATGAGTGGATGTAGGTCTTTTTAAGTTTTTAAATTGAAGAATCATTTCAAGAAAAGATCTATAAAAATTCATCAAGTCAAGATTCTTAAAGAAAAAATTTTTCTTAAGCTTCCAAAGATCAAAAGAAAGAGAGCTCTTTGACCAAAACAAGAAAGATATAAAGTGAAATTCAAATAAAAATTAAATCTTCTTGATTGAAAGCAAAAATCCTTCAAAATAGTCTTGGAGCAATTTTCGAGACGTCTTGGAATTTTTTCGAGAGCTCTCATATGGACTGGCATGCCCAAGTAAGCTTCTGGCAGGATTTCAATAAGTCTCGAGTTAATTTTGAGAGCTCTCGATATCAGAAAATACAAACTCAATTTCTATGCTCTGAGAGTGAGAGGTCTCATAGGATTCTCAAAAGGTCTCGTGGTTTTATCAAGACATCTCATTCAAAATTGAGAGATCTCGAAATCTGATGAGAGATCTCAATTTGTGCAGATAGCGTTCAATAGATAGTTTTGCAATGGATATTTTTTGACCTCAATGGCTATTTTAGAGCTTCCAACGGCTAGAACTTTAACTCTAACCATCTCTAAAGGTATTTTAGAAGGTGGAGAATCAATTGGAAAAAAAGATCAAGGGATTTAAAGAGAGATTCTTTAATTTTTTATTAGAAATATTGAATATTCAAAGAATAAAAAAAGAGAAAAATGCATAGATTTTAGCAAGCATTCAAAACAAGCTTCTCCAACATCTTCCACATTCTCTCAAGCATAATTCAAAGAAAAATCAAGCTTCAATCGAGCAAATCATTGGCTTCTTCCTTGAGATTTGAAGAGCTTAAATTTTGTTCTTTATATTATGCTGAATCTTTGCTTGTAATTTTTGATTTCTTTATAAGTTTTTTTGGAGAAAGAAACTTGGGGTTTAGGCCCATCCAACCTCGGAATTGGACATTGTAGATTTTTGCTAGTGAGCCTAGAAAACCAATTAGGTTGTTAGTGAACCCCAAAAACTAACGATGTTAGGTTTTGGTTGGTGCTCTTATGAAAACTAACTAGATTTGTTTGTGAGCCTGCATAACAAACATACTATAATCAAAAGTAGATTATAGTAAAAATCCCAAAGAAAGTTTAGGGAGTGGACGTAGGAGTGGATTGCTCCGAACCACTGTAAAATCTTATGTGTTTATGTTGTATTTTTAATTCTTGTTTTACCTACTTTATTATCTGCCTAGATTAGCTTTCAAATTCCTTCATAGCATTTGCTTATCCTAAAACCACTGCTGCTTATATTGTTTATATTTTAACCACGTCACTTAAGTTAAAATCAAAGCACATACTTGTTTAGAAAGTAAATTTGGTTAAAATTTTATAAGAACCCAATTCACACCCCCCACCCCCTTTGGGTTACTATCTCTAGGCAACAATTGGTATCAGAGCAAGTGCTCTATTATTGATTATTGACCTTATCGTCAAGGGCAAAAGATCTAATGGCAACCCCATTTGGTTCATTTGTTGAGGGCCAATCCACATCTAGACCACCACTATTTAATCGCATAAATTATACATTTGGAAAAGCTAGAATGAAAACTTTTATACAAGCTTTAGATTATGATATGTGGGGAGTATAACTAGAGGACCACACACACCCATAATTAAAATTAATGATATATCTGTTCCCAAATCGAAAGAAGATTGGAATGATTTTGATAAGAAGATGGCTTAATTAAATTCTAAAGCCATCAATGTTCTTTATTGCTCTCTTGATGTACAAGAATTTAATAGAATATCCACTTGTACACTAGCAAAGAAAATTTGGGAAAGATAGGAAGTGACTCATGAGGGAACAAGGCAAGCAAAAGAGTCCAAAATTAATTTGCTTGTTCATAAATATAAAATATTTAAAATAAAAAATTATGAGTCAATTTCTAAATTTTTTTTTAAATTTACTAATATTATTAATTCTCTAAAAGATCTTGGCAAAATCTTTACTAACTATGAACTTGTTTGCAAGGTTTTAAGGTTTTTGCCAAAGGAATGGGAAGCAAAGGTGACAGCCATACAAGAAGCAAAAGATCGCAGCAAGCTATCCTTAGAAGAATTGATGGGTTCACTCATGACTCATGAGTTGAACTTGGCTTAAAAAAAGGAGGAAGAAGTGCCAAGAAAGATGAAGACCATCATCTTCAAATCCATTGCACAACATGAAGAAATTGATGAATCAAAAGAAGAGAAAGATGAAGAAGAGAGTGAAGATGATGATATGGACATGGAGCTACTCGCAAGTAAATTCAAGAAGTTTCTCATAAAGAAAACTATGAAGAAGAAAGAAAAGGAACAAGAAAAAGAAAGAAAGAATGCTGCTTGTTACAATTGTAATAAGAGGGGTCACTACAAGCCAGATTGCCCCCTACTCAAAAAATATCCCAAAAGGATCAAAAAAAGAGCTATGCTAGAAATTTGGGATGATAGTAACACTTCAAGCTTGGATGAAGAAAAAGAAGTGAAAAATCTTTGCCTCATGGCCATTAAGGATGAGGTAAAATTTGAAAACTCCTCCAAGTTCACATTCGATGAGTTATTTGAAGCCATTAATGATTTAATGGATGAATACCAAAAATTAAGACTAAAAAATAAGGAACTTCAAAAATCCAATCTCATTTTAGCTGAAGAAAAAAATAAAATCTTAAGTGAAAAAGAAAAATTTTTGAAAGAAATAAATTCTTTAGCTAAAGAAAAGGATGTACTTTTTAAATTCAAAAAATCTTTAGTTATAGAAAATATTAAGTTGAAAGAGGAAATCAAAAAATCAAAACTCTACATTGACAAGAAAAAAAAATTATTAAAAGAAAAGAAATCTCTTATAGAAAAAAATAAAAAATTAAGAAAAGCGTTTGAAAACTTGAAACCCATGCTTGAAAAACTGACTATTGGATCTCGAAAGGTTCAAGCAATTTTAAATAATTAAACGGTTATTTTTAATAAAGCTGAAATTAGATATAATTCTTTAAAAAAATAAAAATTTATTAAGAATATGTTCACTAAATCTTCAATTAAAAATTTTTCTATTAGATCCTTTAAATGTAACAAAGTTGGCCATAAAATTTTATAATACAACATTAAAATAATTGGCCAAACTTTAGTCAAATAAATTTGGATTTCAAAAGGAACCATGTGCTCTGACATCCATGGACCCAAGATGACTTGGGTACCAAAGGTTAGAAAATGATTTTGCAAGTTCACCAAGGGTCCAATGGAATGAGAAGAGAAAAATTTTATGGATGGATGCCTTGGGAATGAAATTGGATGGATGATGATGCTTAGTAAAATCTAAATTTTTCTCACATCATGCCATCATTATTTAGTAAATATATTTTAATTATTAATTAATATAATTATTGAGTATGTTTGATTGATTTTAATGAATTTATTATTGCTTAAAATGATCATACTCCATGACTTGAATGTTTTGATGTATTGCTTTAAACTAGTATATCATTTTGATTATTTGCTTTTAAGCTTATATTCTTATCCTAAATTTAGCATGCTTGCTCAATTTCTTGTACCATATTAATTATCATTTCTTGAAAAACTTACAATGAAATAAGCATGACTAATTTTTGATCTACTAAACTGATTTAAATATCTTTCTTAATTATCGATTTGATTGCCTTTTCTTATCTTAAAAGAGAATTTATTGATGAACATTCATACTTTGTTCTGATTGAATAATTTTGAAATTTGAATTTGTCAAATAGTTGTCTTGAATCTTTTGAAGTTGATATCTAACAAAATATTTTAAGAAAGTTATTATTTAAAGCTAAATATTTAAAGAGGACTTCAGTTTTAAGTAATTGATTTCAAACAGCTTACTATTTGCTATATATTTGATTGATTTATCTTTTAGCAAAAAGAGAAGAAAATTTTTTTATTTGAAATTTGATTTTACGCAACTATATGTTTGATATGATATCATTTAAAATAAATTAAAAGTCATATCTTTTTTGAACCTGATTGCTTGATATTTTTTAAGAAAAGAAAGAGATAATCTTTTTGAAGAATAACTAAAAATTTTTTTATGATTTGCCTTGATTAATTTGGTAATGTTAAATCAAATTAATTTATCATTCTAAATCCTTAAAATTATTTAATTTGAATCAATTCAAAACTAAAATCATTGGTATCAAGCTGAATTTGCAAATTAACCTTTAAGTGATATTAAATTATCAAGAAAATCATGATGTAGTCCAAATTTTAGTTTAATTTGTATCAAGAAAATCTTTCAAATAAATGATTTTGTTTGCTAAAGTAAGGAGGAGAAAAGTTGTAAGCTAAAATAATCAAGCCAAAATTATGAAAAATAAAGGAAGACTATGTTATTGAAAAATTAAAGAAAAATGATTTCTTAGTATCTCCAAAATAAGAAGAAAAGTGCCTTTTATATTAATTTGATTGAAGATTTTGATCTTAAGCTCTCAATCAATTAATTTATGAACTTCTTAGATTGAGCTTTCATATATTTATTCAAATTGATATGCATGATTTAATTGCTCTATCTTGTTTTTGAAAAATTAGTCGGAGTTAAATTAAATTTGAAAATATATTCTTACTTTGAGAAATAAATTTTTAAATTTAATTTTGAAACTCATTTGATAATTCAAATTTAATTCTAAATTTTTGATGTGCTTTGCAAAATTCTTATGAATTATTTATTTTGAAATAATTTTCACTCAAAGCAATAAATTTGAAAATATGACTATCTTTTGCTTTGATCCTATTTACCTTACTTTGCTCAATACATATCTAATATATACCTTTCCAAACTTAATTGATTAAAATTTTTTATAAAAAGGATTGATTGAGTACTAAAGTGCATATTACGCTTGATTTTAGGATTAAATCCTTCGAAAAGCTTCATTCTCATTAAATCTTAAAAGTGCATATTTAAAAATCTGATTAAAAAAGTCATATCTATTCAAAAAAAGGGAGAGCCTTTATTATTTGAATTCAAGCTAAGTTTTCTGAAAAAAAAGTTATATTTATTTAAAAAGGGGAGATGATTTCTTCGTTTTGACTTTATAAACTTGATACATCTCTCAATTTAATTGCTTGATGTTGATTTTAATGATTTCTCTTGTTTCTTTCCATGAGCTTTTTGATGTTGTCAAAAGGGGGAGAAGTATGTTGAGTATATTCTTGAAGAATTGATGCTCGAAATTTTTGATGTTTGTACCTTGATGCTCAAAGTTGAACTAAAAAATGATCTTAATATGAGTATATTATGGAAGTCTTTCATGAAGTATGCATTTATATTTATGTACATTATTACTTCATAATTTATACTAGTCAATTTATTGAAATACATTAAATTTTATCTTTATGCATATACTCAAAGTTTTGCCATCATAAAAAAAGGAAAGATTGTTGACCTCATAATTGATTTTGATGATTACTAAACTTTGAGTGTTTGAGTATTTAACCATGTATTTTATGAGTGGATGTATGTCTTTCTAGGTATTTAAATTGAAGAATCATTTTAAGAAAAGACCTACAAAAATTCATCAAGTCAAGATTCTTAAAGAACAAATTTTTCTTAAGCTTTCAAAGATTAGAGGAAAGAGAGTTCTTTCACCAAAATAAGAGTGATATAAAGTAGAATTTAAATAAAAATCAAATCTTCTTGATTGAAAGCAAAAATCCCTCAAAATAGTCTTGAAGCAATTTTTGAGACATCTCATAATTTTTTTGTGAGCTCTCATGTGGTCTGGCACGCCCAAGTAAGCTTCTAGCAGGATTTCAAGAAGTCTCGAATTAATCTCTAAAGCTCTCAGTCTCAGATGATAGAAACTCAATTTCTATGCTCTGAGAGCGAGAGATCTTGTAGAATTCTCGAGAGGTCTTACAGTTTTGACGAGATGTCTCATTCAGAATCGAGAGGTGTTAAAATCTGATGAGAGATCTCGTGAAAAATTGAGAGGTCTCGATTTGCATGGATAGCCTTCAATGAATAGTTTTGCAACAGCTATTTTTTGATCTCAATGGCTATTTTAGAGCTCTCAATGGCTAGAATTTTAACTCCAACCATCTCCAAATGTATTTTTGAAGGTGGAGAATCAATTAGAAAAAAAGATCAAAGGATTTAAAGATAGATTCTTTAATTTTCAATGAGGAATATTGAATATCCAAAGAAAAAAAAAAGAGAAGAAAGTTATGCATAGATTTCAGCAAGCATTCAAGGCAAGCTTCTCCAACATCCTCCACATTCTCTCAAGCATAATTCAAAGAAAAGCCAAGCTTCAATTAAGCAAATCATCAACTTCTTCCTTGAGATTTGAAGAGCTTAAATTTTATTCTTTATATTATGCTGAATCTTTGCTTGTAATTTTTTATTTCTTTATAAATTTCTTTGTGTAAAGAAACTTGGAGATTAGGCCCGTCCAAGCCCAAAATTGGATATTGTAGATTTTGGTTGGTGAGTCCAAAAAACCAACTGAGTTGTTAGCGAACCCAAAAAACTAACAGTGTTAGATTTTGGTTGGTGCTCCTGTGAAAATCAACTAGGTTTGTTTGTGAGCCTGAAAAATAAATACACTATAATCAAGAGTAGATTATAGTAAAAATCCCAAGAGAAGCTTGGAGAGTGGACGTAGGAGTGGGTTGCTCCGAACCACTATAAAACCTTGTGTATTTATGTTGTGTTTTTAATTCTTGCTTTACTTGATTTATTATCTGCTTAGATTAGCTTTCAAATTCTTTTATAGCATTTGCTTATCCTAAAACCGCTGCTGCTTATATTATTTACATTTCAACTACAATACTTAAGTTAAAATCAAAGCACATACTTGTTTAGAAAGCAAATTTGGTTAAAATTTTATAAAAACCCAATTCACCCTCCTCTTGAATTACTATATCTAGGCAATAGGATGGTTGGGTTATCCCAGTCCACATACATAGATACTGTACTGAAGAGGTTCATCATGGAGAATTCCAAAAAAGGCTATCTCTCGATAGGTCATAGAATTTTTCTCTCTAAGAAGAATTGTCTGACAACTCCTGAAGAGAGAGAGCATATGCAAAGAGTTCCATATGCTTCGATAGTGGAATCTATCATATACACCATCACATGTACAAGATCAGATGTGGCATACTCACTAGGAGTAGTGAGTAGATACCAATCTGATCCTAGAGAAAACCACTGGAAAATGGTTTAAGCCATTCTTAAGTATTTGAGAAATTTTAATAACTAATGGTTGGTTTATGGTGAGTCAGATCTGAAACTTGTAGGATTTACATACTCCAGCTTTCAATCTGATCATGATAACAACAAAAGTATGTCGGGTTACATCTTTACTCTAAATGGTGGAGCCATCTGTTGGGAGAGTTCCAAGCAGCATACTATGGCAGACTCTGTTTGCAAGGTGGAGTACATCGCAGTATCAGATACCGCAAAGAAAATTGTGTGGCTAAAAAAATTTATCATCAAGCTCAGAGTAGCGTCCTCACTTGATGTCCCGATCTTGTTTTACTGCGACAGCACTGATGCCATTACTCAGGCGAAGAAACCCAAGGCACACTAGTGGAGAAGCACATATTGCGTTGCTTCTAGCTGGTTCGAGAGATCGTGGATCAAGGTGACGTTGATCTTTAGAAAATTGATGAAAAGGAAAACCTAATCAATTCCTTCACTAAATCCCTAATAATAAAGAAGTTCGACAACCACAAGTCGAAGATGGGTGTTAGATACTATGCCGAGTGGCTTTAGGACAAGTGGGAGTTGTTGAAAAATGTATCCCAAAGTTAATCATTAGTCTATTGATGGTTGAGCTATATTATAATTATAATTAATTTATTAATAAATAAAATAATTTTTAATATTTTCATCATAAAGTTTTTATCTTCTAATGAACTCCATTGTTGTGATGAAGTCCTTAGGACTATTTATAATCGATAAATAGAGGATTTATCGATTAGTTCTTAAAATTGTTCATAAACAAATGATAGACTATTAATAAGGACAACAGCATCTTTTGAGCATAGGTCGCTGTGTGCCATATAGGTTGGTTGTCCTCTTAACCAAGGAGTGTGGAGATACTGGTATGGCATACAGATGAGATGTAAGTGTTAGATATGTATGCCCTAGAAGCTAGATTGGCTGACACTTGTAATACACTTTTAAAAGCAAAATTATAATTTTAACTATAAATAATAAAATAGGTTATTTTCTATCACAGTGTGTATTTAAAAGTGTCTGTGATACATTCCTTAAGTTAATGATAATGATAGTTCATATTTTCAAGAGTTCAAAATTTAAGACATGAATTTTTATTATTAACTCATAAAATGCTTCTGACTATAGGATCATCATGAGAATGGTGATTGATTTGAAAGGTTGGTGTATGATCGCTTCTTTAGGGTAGAAGAGTCTTGAGTCTATAGTGTAGAGACACCGGAGTGAGAGTACAGGTACTCGTTAGAGAATGAGGGTACTGAGCGTGACCACCTCGAGCAGTCATGAGGAAGTCTACCTTCTCATCGATGATTGGCTCAAAGCTGCAGTGGTGTGTCTGGTTCTTTGATCTGAGGTGCATCGATAATTCACCTTAAGGGTGTTATAGTTTGACTACACCCTAACCTGGTCTTCTAGCCATTCAAAATCCTGAGGTGTATGTTGGCTATAGCATGTTCATTGTAGGAATTGGATTGCACCAATAGGAGATCTACCTACCTTGGTAGATGAGGAGCAGCCCTATGATGATCATGAGAATCAAGTCCATAAGCCCATGGCCATGGTAGAGTGAAATAGTAGAAAGAGTTTCTATTAGAGTTTTCACATTGGACTTGAATCGAATGATTAATTCATATGATAGAAATTAGGGTTTGATGAGATCACCTTAACCCTAATTCGATCGGGCTCAAGATAGAAGAACTTAATCACACAGATAACTGCACTGAGAGGTTTACTTTTAATTCTGATGGGTTGCCACCATATGCTGCTAGGTGTTACTGGTGGATTTTGGGAGCAATTAGAATGATTTGGATGATCGATCATACTAGTTGTTTGAATCAAAAAAGTTTTGATCCATCGGAAGGTATTTTGATGATGTCGATGATAGAGATCGTAACTTATCCCATTATCATATGGAATCGAACCTAACTGATCACACAAATAAGAGTTTGGATCTGGATATCATCAATTGGACTAACCCAGTTCAATTGATTTGAATAAGATTCAATTAGGTTCAAGAAAATCATGCTAGCACATGATTGAGCCTAATGTTCTTCTTTAATAATCATTAAAGCTTATCTCAACTGAGCCAAATATGTTTGGGCTCACTCAGGAACCTTTACTTGGTCTGACTAGAGCTTGTCCATATCAGAAAAGGGTTGTCTTAATTTATGAGATAAATTTGCGACAAAACCTGCCATTTTTGGTCACCTGCTAAATCTTATTTTCGGACAATGGTCAAATATTGGTCCTAGACACTTAGACATCTGCTCATGTGTCATGCGCCCATAGGAGAGTACATGGGGTCTTGTCCTCCTGCTAAAATACAGAGAGGAAGAGGGCGCATGGCTAGGAAGGCATGCGCCCCATGAGGATAAAAGATGGAGTCCCATGCAGATGGGACTTCAGGTTGCTTCAAGAGATTAAACTCTGTGGTGCCAAGAAGTCTTGTTTGACCCAGTCTTGGTGCCACCTAAGGAGGATTTTGAGGGTCTCTCATCTGATTGGATCAGATGATATCATCCCATCAGTTAGATTTAGATCTAATTGCATGAAGGATCGTGATTGGCTAGGATGATGTGGCACTATATGGCACAGCAGGGTCTATATAAATCCTATCTACGCCTATAATTTAATGCTTCTGCCTTTAGCTGATGCCACAAAGCCTCTATCCCTTCTTCTCCACACCATCCTTTGGTCCTCTCTCTCCTCTCCATGCCCAAGAGGTTTTAGGCATGAGTAAGGTGCGATCCAAGCAAGTGAAAGGTTCCAAGAAAGAAAGAAGGCAGCACCGCTGCAAGAGACAATGGCTGTTCTTCAAAAGAAATTTTGAAGACCTCAATATCAGATCTAGATCTGATATTTAGAGGATTGATTAAGGAGAAGAAGATCTCCAGATCCTACCCAAGTGGATATCGGTAGATGCCAGATGCTTGCATGGCTACATCCAGAACCTCAAGCAAACATCGGGGTCATCACAAGGTAATTGGGTTACCCAAAATAAAGATATAATTAAATTAGATTTAATTTTTATTTTTTTATTTTTATTATTATATTAATAAGATCAGTTTTGAGGAGTCTTAGATCTAATTAAGATCTTAGAGAAAAAAATTTTGAAATATCCTTCTTGATCCAATCAGATCTGAAGGAACCTAATCTGAAAAACAAAGTTTTTTCCTTCAACTGGTATTAAAGCCAGATTCCATAATTCATTAGATATAATTTTAATATATTTTTGATTTGATAATTAGATGATTTCAGATATCACATTAGATGTGATTAGATCTAAAATTAAAAAATTAAAAATTAAATAATTTAGATCTAAGATGTATGAGATGCATGACTAGACTAGGAATAGAATTATTCTATGCATAGTTTAGCATGATCATAATTTTAATTTCATTAATTATAATTTTAAATTTATTTATTTATTATTTTTTGATATTATAAATATTATAATTATATCTAAAAAATAAAAAAAAATTATTGAATTTGTTCATATGAGATATGATCGATGCATGTTTAGACTAGTTGTAGAATAGTTCTATAAAATTATCTAGAATAAATTTTAATTTAATATGATCAAAATTTAAATCTTATTTCTTAGATGTTTATGAGATAATTTAGATTTAAAAATATGCATGATATGATACATGAGATATATGCAAAACATGTTTTTAGTTAGATTAATTTTTTATATATGTGATATATGATGTAGATCTAATTAGTTTTGTAGGTTTATCATGTTTCTGATTAAGGCATTTCCTTTAGCCGTCCGGTCATAAGAATGAAGTAGAGTTTAAAGGCCCTCTCCTTCCATTCGATTGGATGTTCTTATGGTGTGTAGGGATGCTGCGTGTTCATCCTTAATCAGAAATCAAAAACTTATTTTCTGTAAAATTCTAGATCCTGAGACCCTAGGATTTTATATACATGTTTGTTTATGAACCCTAAACTTAATTAAAAATTAAGATTATAAAATATATTAGGTCTAAAATTGAGAATTTTTAGATCTAAGATATATTCATAAAATTGGGTCCGAACTTGGGTAGCTCAATTAGGTCTAGTGGTTGATCAAACCGAATCAAGAGTTGGTTAGGTGGGATCAAGAGTACTTAAATTGACCAGCCTAATAAGATTAAGTCTGGGTCAAGGTCGAGTCACATGAGTGATCGATCGAGTTAAGACCTAATTAGGCTCAGTGGTTAGAGTCTGGATTGTAGGCTAACCCGATTAATTTTGGCTCAACAATTTGATGTCTAAGGTAAGATTAGCAGATACAACTGACTGGTTTTTAATTGGAAGCCACTCAACTCGAATGCATTCTTATCGAGTTAATGGCATATCCCTTCCACCGATCTCACTTACCTGGCTATATTTGTCAGCCCAGTCCTGATCTAAGGTGGCTAACAATATGAACTAACCCATGCCACTAGGTTAGTTATAATAGTTATGGCTATGTTAAGTCAAGTTTAAAGAGACCTAAATCAAATCTCCTTAAGAAAAGATTAAGTCTAAGGTCTTCCACCATTGTAGATGTGCGAGCCCTTTCCAAGGTTGATTGTTCTCGGCTGATCACAGTGATTCAGTTGTACCAGAAAGATGCAACCATGTCTATTTGGCATTGGATGCTACGGACTGGAGGATGGATTGGGCTCAATATTTTGGATATGGTGAGAGACCCAATTATGAATCCAATCTATGCAAATGTTGGGTTTGACTTAACTAAGGAGTGGATCAATATCCGGACACGATGAGATTCATGAATTAGAGACCAAGTCTAGGTGCACCATGATTAGAGAATCATTGGACAAAAGTTGTTCACTCATTGGCTAACCCATCATCAATAACTATTAGGTGAGGTGATGAGTCAGTTGGTGGGACTACATCACCCACTAGAAATCAGTAATCATAAAGATTTTTGCATCTCTATAGAGGAAGTGTAGGGATCCGAGAAAATAATGAGAGCTAATTTGTTTAAAAATCAAATCCCTAAATAAATTGATCAAGTCTTAATTACAAAATCTAACTAGAAACTTTGACTCTATAAAAAAATATCTACATCCAACCCTCTAGCCCGTATCCTGGACACCCATAGACTGATCGAACCCAATTACAAGGATTGACTCCAAAACTTCAGAATTATTTTGGGTTCCAAGAAGTTGACTCATGTATTAAACCAGGATCCTCCCATCTTACCAGCTCGTCTGTCCACTAAATAGAGATCATCTCTTGACAAGTGGATGCATGAAGATAATAAGGTTAGATACTATATGTTGGGCTTAATGTCTGATGAGCTTTAGCGCCAACATGAAGATTGAAGAAAAAATTTTGATTTTTCGAACCAGATTCGTTCAGATCTGATTGGATCAAGAGATATATTTCAAAATTTTTCTCTTTGATCCAAATCAGATCTGGGATGTTTCAGATCTAATTTTTATTATTCTAATAATAAAAATAAAATCTAGATAAATTAAATCAAATTTAATTTATCTTGATGTAGGATAATCCTATTACCCGTTGATGATCCTATAAGCAGCAGAAGGTTCTGGATCTAGCCATGCAAGTGCCTGGCCTCTACCGATATCCACTCAGGTTGGATCTGGAGATCCTCTTCTTCTCTATCACGTCTCCAGAAATCATATCTGAATCTGATTTGAAGGATCTTCAAAACAACTTTCGAAGATCAGTAGTTGTCCTTTGCAGTAACGCAGCCTTCTAGCCTTCTATCGCCTTTCTCTCGCCTAGATTACACCAACTTGGATCCCAAACTACTTTGGGCGTGGAGAGGAGAGGGAGAAGATGGTCTTGGCATGGAGGAGGAGGAGAGAGGCAGCCTTTGGGGCATGGGAATTTTTAGATATTCCTTGAGTTCGGCGTAGGATCTTATTTATAGACTATGCGTGATCCAACCCCTCTTCTTCCCAACCAATCACAACTCTATGTAAAATCAGATCAAAATATGATTGGTGGAAATAGAGTCCCTTGGATTCATTCTTAGATGGTGCCTAAGACCAGTCAAAGTTGGTTCTAAGGAGGAGTCTAATCAGAATCCAAAAAGGAGATGGAGTCCCTATCCAACAGGGACTCCTGGGCGCCTCCAGCTCCTCTTTGCCAGATTCTAATAGGTGGACAAGCCCCCACCAGCTCTCTAATAGGTGCGTGATATGTGGACAGAAGTCAAAGTATCAATGGTCAACATTTGACCAGTCAAAGGTCAACTTTTGACCAATGTCAAAGGATGAGAAAAGAAAGGTGACCAAAAATGGCAGGTATTATCTTACAAAATAAGACAACCCTTTTATGATCTAGACAGGCTCTAGTTAGACCAAGTGAAGGCCTCTGATTGAGCACAAACTTCTTTGGTTCAGTCAGGATAACTATTTATGATAGTAAAAGAAGAACGTTCGGTTCAATCGAGTGCTAGCATGATTTCCTTGAACCTAATTGAATCTCATTCAGATCAATTGAACTAGATCGGTTCAATTGATGATCACCAGATTCAAACCCTTGTTTGTGTGATCACCTTCTTTAAGGACCATCGTAACATTCTTTATGAAAGAAATAAAATTGCAAATGGTTTCCTTATTAATGGTCTTTATCAGCTACATATTGATGTATCTGTTCTAACTATCGAGCAAAATGTGAATGCCAAACGACCTAGGGATAGTTCAAACGATAGATATCTATGGCACTTGAGATTAGGTCATATAGCAGAAGATAGGATCAACAAATTGGAGAAAAATGGGCTATTGAGTCCATTGACTTCTGAGTCATATCCAACTTGTTGAAGGGAAATCCTGATTTCCCGGTCCAGGTTCGTTCAGATCTGATCAGATCAAGAGATATATTTCAAAAATTTTTCTCTTGATCCTAATTAGATCTTGATATGTTTCTGATCTAATTCTTATTATTTTAATAAAATAAAATTAAAAGATAAATTAAATCAAATTTAATTTACCTGATCTGTTTGCAGCGGAAGGTTCTGGATCTTAGCCACGCAAGCGCCTGATCTTTATTGGTATCCACTTAGATTGGATCTGGAGATCCTTTTCTTCTCTATCACACCTCCAAAAATCAAATTTGGGTCTGATCTGGAGGATCTTCAAAACTCTTTTGAAGATGAGCAGTCGTCCTTTGCAGCAGCGCAGCCTTCTTATTTTGATCACCTTTCTTTGATCTGAATGGCACCAACCAAGGTCCAAATACTCCTTTTGGACGTGGAGAGCAAGGGGAGAAGGTGGTTTGGCATGGAGAGGAAGGGGAGAGGCAGTCTTGGGGCGTGGAGAAACTATGATCTCATCATATCTCATACAATCTGAGTTGGATACAGGGTCTTATTTATAGACTAGCTGTGATCCAACTCCTCTTCTTCCTAACCAATCACAACCCTTTGTGAAATCAGATCTAAATCTGATTGATGGGAATAGAGACCCCTGGATTCCTCCTTAGAGGGTGCCTAAGACCAATCAAAGTTGGTTCTTAGAAGAACTCTAATTGGAATCCAAAAAGGAGATGGAGTCCTTGTCCAACAAGGACTCCTAGGCGCCTCTAACTTGGGCACACGCCTAGGGTGGCGTGTGCCCTTCTCCTTGTCAGGTTCTGGCAGGGGGATAGGCCCCCACCAGCTCTCCAATAGGTGCATGACATGTGGTCAAAAGTCAAAGTGTCAATGGTCAACATTTGACCAGTCAAAGGTAGACTTTTGACCAAAGTTAAAGAATAAGAAATGGCAGGTGACCAAAAATGGCAGGTAGTGTCTTACAAATAAGACAACCTTTTCTGACTTGGACAACCTCCTGTCAGACCATATGAAGGCCTCTGTTTGAGCACAAACTCCTTTGGCTCAGACAGGACAACTTATTTATGATAGCAAAAGAAGAACGTTAGGTTCAATCGAGTGCTAGCACGATTTCCTTGAACCTAATTGAATCTCATTCAGATCAATTGAACTAGATCAGTTCAATTGATGATCACTAGATTCAAACCCTTGTTTGTGTGACCCAGTTAGGTTCAGTTCTGTATGGTAATGGGATATGTCATGATCTCTATCATCGACATCATCGAAACTCCTTTCGATGGATCAGAACTCTTCTGGTTCGAACAGCTAGAATGATCGATCATCTAAATCATTCTAATTGCTCCCAAAATCCACCAGTGACACCTAGCAGTATATGGTGGCAATCCATCAGAGCTAAATGCAGAAGAAATCGTAAGGTTAGACTCAATAACGAGCATACCTCTAGAAGGACCTTCCTTCTTGTTCTTCAAGGTGGCCAGGTAAGTAGGGCAGTAACGCTTCCAATGGTCGTCGCTGTTGCAATGGAAACACTTTCCTTTGCCATCGGCCTTTTTCTTCGATTCTGCCTTCTTCTTCTTTGATCCTTCCATTTTTTGCTTTTTCACAGACTTTTTTTTCTTCCATAAGAATTCCGACTCCAAAGATATAGCCTGTAGCTCCTTAATATCGTCCGCACAGAAAACAGTATGTTTGCATATCACTGCTACTAAGAAGTCCTTCATAGCAAGAAACTA